>CM060108.1:38552755-38562755 GCA_030522415.1 Channallabes apus
ATTTGAATTAAAATGACACACACACGTCTGTATATACAGTATATCAATTACATATATATCAATTTCATTAGTTCGTTCATTCTATTTGAAGCTTCGGATGTTTGTTTTTTTCTTGGTTTGGTTAGATTAGTTCTGAACTCGCTTCCGTGAAACTATCGCTAAAACAATGTGTGTAAAACAAGAGTGTCATAGTCCATTGTTAGTTTTAATGATCTGGCTGAAACTAATTATCACTACATAAGTACCCTAACACCATTGATCATGAGTCTCAGCTGAACCTAATTCTATACTTGTAACAGAAAATGTAGATGCAGATTCCAAATGTGTATTTATATAATAGATAGATAGATGTGTGTGTGTGTGTGTGTGTGTGCTCTACGCAGAGGCAAGAGAGGGCAGCGCACCCTTAAATGTCTGCACATGTTAATATATTCCTAAAATGTATATATTACAAGTTGATAAACTGATCTGCGGTAGCGGAAAAATCCGCTGAAAATGACAGGCTGCAGCACACACACACACACACACACACATACATACGCGCGCACACACACACACACACACACACCTCCCTTGAGCCCTGCGTCTGTCGGATTTCAGCGGTCACGGAAAGACTTTGAAGCAGTTTATATATGAATCTAAGCTTGAACTTATCAGCATTGTAAATATATAATACTTTTCAAATAAAATCGCTATTACTTTGACCCTGAAGTTTAGCACACACAAAAAACAGAAAAGTCATTTCTGGTAAATTAACGGAATGTGTAGTTTATTTACAGTAATTCATTAAAAAATGAATATACATTGTACAGTACACGGTAAACACGGGAAAGATTACAAAATGAAAAAACAAACAGTGTCTACTTTATAAACAGCTTAGTATGTGCGTCGAGATGCTGAAATCCCTTGCATGTTTTTGCTTCCAAGTGGAGAGATATTTGACCGATAGCCTAGAACAAAAGATCTATAGGTGTGATCACAACCCCCTCCGACCGACCGTGCCATCAATCACTGACCACCTCAGAAGTTCCCTCCAATGTATGGCTGCAATACTTGTTTTGCAAGTATTTTTAACACCATTCAAAGGCTTACAAGTTCCATTCAACATATAATGATGTCTCCACATGTTAATATATTCCTAAAATTTATATATTACAAGTTGATAAACTGATCTGCGGTAGCGGAAAAATCCGCTGAAAAAAGCACAGGCTACAGCGCATGCGCGCACACACACACACAGACACACACACACACACAGACACACACACACACACACACACAGACACACCTCCCTTGAGCCCTCGGTAAACATCCAAGCACTGAGGCACGCAAATCCCCTGACCACAATAAGGTGGCAATCCCTCAGGGGGGAAGATGAAAAATACAAATTAAATAAATAAAACAAAATAAAATATCCTTAATCCAGATTTTATCAATCAACGACATAATATTGATCTTAGCTGGATGGTCTAATTCTCAAAACCGTTTAACCTAAAGAAAAACTTAACACACTATAACTAGAATATTTACAAAACTGAACGGTTGTCTTATGTATAATAATAAATATAATATAATATATATTAATATAATATAATAAAAAAAGATTTTTTTATAGTAACTGAACAGCTCTCTTCTCTCCAATCCACTCCTAAACCACAGTCTCCTATTTCTCTGTGCGTGCTCTTCAGCCTGTGAATGAATACACGCAGCGGAGGTTTTGTAAACTGTAGAGATACAATAATTTTACTGCTGGAAAATCAGCATTTTATCTAATTTGAAATATAAACCTAATATTATCTGTTACTTAATATATTTTCTTTTGATGATGACCATAACAGCCTACTGCATTTCATTATTTATAATAACACAAAAACAATATTACAATATTTGATATTTTAATATAAACTCGGTATCATTATCCTCCTTGTGTATGTGTAAAAAACATTTGATTTGTTCTATTTTTTATTCTGATATTGTGCTCAATTTGTTTCTAGTAATTTATTTATTTAAATTCGGATGCCTTTTACTGTTACAAATTTAACTCTTTGCTGTACAAGCCCTTGTGTTGTTGTTTGTGCTGCTGTTCTTTAATAATACCAATAATCAGATACAAACAGTCTGTCTAAACGAAAATTAAGCAATGCTTCTTAACTCATCATTATGTGGATTTTTTTCATGTTCGTTGGATAAAGTATGTACTGTAATGATTTGGTCTACTCTGTACTGTATGTGCGTGAGAGAGAGGGGTGTCGCGGTCGTGAAACAAAGGCTCATTTCAGCTCATTCAGTTTCTCTGAATGGATAGGTGAGAACAGCTGATTCACGGTGAATAATTTGCATTTGAGTGTTGCCAAGTGAAAAGAAGACAAACATCAAGACGAACAACATATAAAACTGAGACAATATTTTAAAAAGAATCGCAATCAACCTGAACAGGTAAGCTGGAATAAAATCAGTAGCAGCATTAACTAAAGTAATTAGTAATTATTAGCTGCTACTGATTTTATGGACTCATCACGGTTAAATACGTTGGTCACATGGGACTCATTACGGTTGTATATCGTGCTCTGAATAATAAATTTTTTGTTTGCTGTTTGTTTGCTGAGTAAAATTAAAATAGAACAATTTTTTAAAACAGCATTATCCAGGATTCGAACCGATGCTTTGTAAATCCCTGACCGAGCGCTCTAACCGCTACACCAACCAGGCACTAAGAGACAACACACCTCCGTGGCATTAATAAGCCACTCGACTTCTTTGAAAGCAAGCGTTAAATAAGTAACGAAGTAAGCCTGTTATACAATTATACTATTTGCACGTGTATTTTATCTGTTTTAAACTTGGTGTCATTTGATCTTATTGGTTTAGAAATGTTTGTAAAAAAACTATTGTTATCAAAAATGTAACAGATGTAACACCGGACTTCATTACCCACAATGCATCTCCCGCACTGGACTACACTGCCGTAAACAGCTGTCGTAAATCAAAACTCCCGGTACTGCAGATGGCCACCACTTTTCATCAGTATAATGACACACACACACACACGCAGCAGCAGCAGCAGCAGACCGAGCCGTCACTCCCCTAAATTTAAAGAATACAAACTGGTTGCGTGCGAGTTTGCTGTTTTTTCTATAGTATGCTGAAGCAAAATCAAAATACAACATTTTTTTTTATTTTAATTTTGCTATAATTAAAATAAAAAAATTTAAAATATCATCTCTCGGGATTCGAAGCAGCACTTTATGTATCACTGATCGTGTGCTCTAACCGCTACACCAAGCAAGCACTTAAAGACAATGCACCCAAGTAATGTTAAATAAGGCAAGGTTAATAAAGCAAGCTCTGGATAAGTGACGAAGTAAGCTTGTTATAATAATAAC
The DNA here is from genome assembly GCA_030522415.1 of Channallabes apus. Lineage (NCBI taxonomy): Eukaryota > Metazoa > Chordata > Actinopteri > Siluriformes > Clariidae > Channallabes > Channallabes apus. The sequence continues at coordinate 38,556,139 of CM060108.1, forward strand.
TTGGTGTTATTTGATCTCATTGGTTTATAAATTTATATTTAAATAAATAGTAAACTTGGCCGATTTCGTTATAATTTTGTTTGATGAGTGGGGCTTGAAAATTCTCTTGAAAAATATGGTCATTTATTTCAGTTAATAAATCTACTATAATTGTTTTTACTCATTATTGTACAGTACACATTAATAGCTCTTGTTCAGATTTTTCATGTTTGTTGTGGAAATTACCATCACTGTTGTATTTACTGCGATGAATGAAAATGTCACTTTGCGCCACCTGGCGGCCATTTTACGAATGACTTTGAAATGCAACTGATTTATTTTGGCCGCTGTTGCCTTTAAACGGCGGTATACGCGGCGAGATCGCCATTCCAATTTTGTAACCACTGTATGTGACCTTTAAAGTAAATGCTCACTGAAAATGTGATCAGGTGCAGTGTGGACTTCAGTAGAAGCTTCACAAAGAGTATAAAGCTTTCTCTCAGGCTTTGCTTCAATCCTGTGGAACAGTCTGGAAAATGTTATTGGTTGACTTGTGTACAGCCAAACAGATTAGAAATATTCATGTTTCATGTTTCTTTAAAAGAGACTCACTCTTTAGAAATTTTTTATATTCACTATGAAGAGGTTTTTATTTGAAACCAGACAGAAGATAACGCAGACATCACACTCTTTAAAAAAGCTCTAGTCGTGGACGGACAGGCGCTAGTTTGGGGGTCTCGTTTGGACACAAAGTGCTATCGCCGCGGTAATATCGGAGTAGTCAGGGGTGAATAAACACTAATTCAAAAAGGTTTAGGAGGTGAATAAGTGCTGTTTATGTTGGTTAAGCCTCCACTAATGCTGTCACGTGTACACGACGACACATTCCTTATATCTGGCCACGCCCCCCTCCTGCCCGACCACAGGTCATCACGATCTTGAACGCTTTCTGTGTGAGAACATACAATAAACTTCAAACTCCTAATTCCAAAATCCTGAACGACTGTAGCGAAGACCATCATTGATTGACGAACACAGTGACGCACCGGTACCTCTCTGTGTTAGACCAAGTACCAGTACTTACATTTAGGTAGAGTTGAAGATTCCAAAAGCAACATCACTACATAGGTGCAGAGTGTGACGTCTCACATCACTGAAGCGTTTGGCATTAAATACACCTGGTGTGTATCAGTACAAAGATCAGTGATGAAGCTGAAGACTGTAACAGCTGTTTTACAGTGCGGAAAATTTTATTACAAAGTTTATTACACACGAATGTGCAGACTGGAAAAGACACAGTGTTAGATACCTGATGATTATAGTATTCACAGTAAACACATTTTATTGGGCAGGAAATCACCTCCTTTAAAGTGGAGAGCTATTTGTGGTTCCTCACTGCCATGGCAACTGCTCATAAACAACAACAACAACATGACACTTATGAAGATGCAACATGAACCCTATCCAACATCTATACAGTGGCTTGCAAAAGTATTCGGCCCCCTTGAACTTTTCCACATTTTGTCACATTACAGCCACAAACATGAATCAATTTTATTGGAATTCCATGTGAAAGAATGTCAGTCAGTTGCCCATAGACATTGCCTGATGAGTGCTAATGACTAAATAGAGTGCACCTGTGTGTAATCTAATGTCAGTACAAATACAGCTGCTCTGTGACGGCCTCAGAGGTTGTCTAAGAGAATATTGGGAGCAACAACACCATGAAGTGCAAAGAACACACCAGACAGGTCTGGGATAAAGTTATTGAGAAATTTAAAGCAGGTTTAGGCTACAAAAAGATTTCCAAAGCCTTGAACATCCCACGGAGCCACTGTTCAAGCAATCATTCAGAAATGGAAAGAGTATGGCACAACTGTAAACCTACCAAGACACCAAGTCCACCTAAACTCACAGACCGAACAAGGAGAGCGCTGATCAGAAATGCAGCCAAGAGGCCCATGGTGACTCTGGACGAGCTGCAGAGATCTACAGCTCAGGTGGGGGAATCTGTCCATAGGACAACTATTAGTCGTGCACTGCAGAAAGTTGGCCGTTATGGAAGAGTGGCAAGAAGAAAGCCATTGTTAACAGAAAACCATAAGCCATGTGGGGGACACAGCAAACATGTGGAAGAAGGTGCTCTGGTCAGATGAGACCAAAATGGAACTTTTTGGCCAAAATGCAAAACGTTATGTGTGGACGAAAACTGACACTGCACATTACTCTGAACACACCATCCCCACTGTCAAATATGGTGGTGGCAGCATCATGCTCTGGGGGTGTTTCTCTTCAGCAGGGACAGGGAAGCTGGTCAGAGTTGATGGGAAGATGGATGGAGCCAAATACAGGGCAAACTTGGAAGAAAACCTCTTGGAGTCTGCAAAAGACTTGAGACTGGGGCGGAGGTTCACATTCCAGCAGGACAACGACCCTAAACACAAAGCCAGGGCAACAATGGAATGGTTTAAAACAAAACATATCCATGTGTTAAAATGGCCCAGTCAAAGCCCAGATCTAAATCCAATCGAGAATCTGTGGCAAGATCTGAAAACTGCTGTTCACAAACGCTGTCCATCTAATCTGACTGAGCTGGAGCTGTTTTGCAAAGAAGAATGGGCAACGATTTCAGTCTCTAGATGTGCAAAGCTGGTAGAGACATACCCTAAAAGACTGGCAGCTGTAATTGCAGCAAAAGGTGGTTCTACAAAGTATTGACTCAGGGGGCTGAATAATTACGCACACCCCACTTTGCAGTCTCACGTGTACACCACTTTGTATTGGTCTTTCACGTGGAATTCCAATAAAAATGAGGAAGAAGAAGAATATTCAATTATTGTCACATGTACGTTTTACAGCACAGCGAAATTTCTTCTTCGCATATGCCAATTAGGAAACTGGGGTCAGAGCGCAGGGTCAGCCAGCTTACAGCTCCCCTGGAGCAGATAGGGTTAAGGGCCTTGCTCAAGGGCTCAACAGTGGCAACTTGGCAATGCTGGGGTTCGAACCCCCGACAGTCCGATCAGTAACCCACAGCCTTAACCTACTGAGCCACCACTGCCCTAATTCATGTTTGTGGCTGTAATGTGACAAAATGTGGAAAAGTTCAAGGGGGCCGAATACTTTTGCAAGCCAAAGTATAGAATATATAATTATATATATATAATTATTATTATATATATATATTTTTGTATACACACACATACAAAATGCTTTAAATAGCTCCATTTCATTTGCACTGTTGTTACTATGTCACTGGTTGTTGTTACACAACAGAGAGAGAGCGAGAGATGCTCTACAAAAGAAAAGAAAAACGCTGACCTGCAGTTCACTTTCACAACCAGAAATATACAGTGGAACCTTGGATTACAAGCATAATTTGTTCCGGAAGTGGGCTTGTATTCCAAAACACTCATAAACCAAATTTAATTTTATATAATAAATAAAAATCTGCAGAGTGCTTTTAACAAACGGTCACTGACGCAAAGCAGCTTTACAGAATCAAAAGAAGGAAAAAAAAAAAAAAAAAAAACTCGGATTACGAGCATAAATCGTTCCGGAAGCGCCTCGTATTCCAAAACACTCGTAAACCAAATTTAATTTTCCCATAGGAAATAATGGAAACTCAAATTATTTGTTCCACAGCCCAAAAAAATAAATACACAAAAATAATTAACATAAAATATAAAGTAAATAAAGTAAAAATAAAACAAATTAACCTGCACTTTACCTTAAAAAAAGTAAAAAATAAATCCAGACAGATAAGCGTTTCCATTTATGCGCACAGGCGCTGTGTGTGTGTATGTTTTTCTCTCTCCTGCACTGCAGAGTGTGTGTGTTACGTGTGTGCGCGCGCGTAATTTGACACTGCACCGGTTGTATGTGAGTGAAGCACCCCCTGTCTGTTTCTCTCTCACACACACACACACACACACACACACACACACACACACACACACACACACACTAAAGGCGAGAGAGAGAAAGAACCGGCACGGTGTCAAATTACGGGTGCGCACACGCAATACACACACTCTGCAGCGCAAGAAAAAAAAAAAAAAAAAAACACATAACACAGACTCAAACACTGACACACAGTAAAGGCGGGAGAGAGAGAGAGAGAGAGAGTGAGTGTGTGAGTGTATGTTTGTGTGTGAACCGGCGCGGTGTCAAATTATGTGGGCGCACACACAACACACACACACTCTGCAGCGCAAGAGAAAGAAAAACACACATACACACACACGGATGTTGATTATACCAGTAAGAGACGAGCACTAAGACCCAGCAGGGGAGACGATTACACGGTGTGCAAGAGAGAGAAAAACCGTTGGCTCAGTCGTGATGATGTGAAGCTCGGCATCAAAACAAGAAGCACATGCGTGATACATGATACTCGGTGCTCGTAAACCAAGACAACGCTCGTTTTCCAAGTGAATTTTTTTTTTTTAATCTTTGCTCGTCTTGCGGAACACTCGTAAACCGCATTGTTCCACTGTATACTGTTGGTAGCGTGGCCGAGCGGTCTAAGGCACTGGATTAAGGCTCCAGTCTCTTCAGGGGCGTGGGTTCGAATCCCACCGCTGCCAGGACCAGGGCAGTGGTGGCTCAATCGGTTAAGGCTGTGGGTTACTGAGTTACTGATCGGAAGGTCGGGGGTTCGAACCCCAGCATCGGCAAGTTGCCACTGTTGAGCCCTTGAGCAAGGCCCTTAACCCTATCTGCTCCAGGGGCGCTGTAAGCTGGCTGACCCTGCGCTCTGACCCCAGTTTCCTAATTGGGATATGCGAAGAAGAAATTTCGCTGTGCTGTAAAAAGTACATGTGACAATAATTGAATATTCTTCTTCTTCTTCTATATTATATATTCAAAACATCAAAACAAGAAGATATCTATCTATCTATCTATATATATATATACACACACACACACACACACACGGTATATGGTGATAGAGTCGCTCGGCTCTACCGGTCTGATCTCAGACTTCACGTGTAAACAGTGTGTGTGTGTGTGTGTGTGTGTGTGTGTGTGTGTGTGTGTGTGTGTGTGTGTGTGTGAGAATGAAGGAAACGGCACAACAGACTGAAGGTGACATTCACAACCAGACAGACGGCGCGAGAGAAAAGTGTGTGTGTGTTATTTCACACTGACAAACCTGAAAACCAAAGATTTTGTGATTTGCTGCACCGTGATGTGACAACAATAGAGACTGTGGCATTATGCTGTGAAGAGGGGTGTGCGTGTGTGTGTGTGTGTGTGTGTGTGTGTGTGTGTGTGTGTGTGTGTGTGTGTGTATGGGTTCAAGGCATTATAGATGTGCAGTTTCATGTTCTCGGTCACGTATCTGCTTGTGTGTGTGTGTGTGTGTGTGTGTGTGTGTGTGTTAAATGTCATTTATGGGGCTGTCCTCTCTCGCCCTTGCTTTTTGCAATTGCAGTTGAACCCCTTGCCCTTGCCATTAAAAAGAACCCTTTAATATTGCCCCCAAATTTAGGCCAAATTAATCATCATATTTCTCTCTATGCAGATGACATTATTTTGTATCTCCGCAAACCCACAACAGTCTGTACCACCCCTGCTAAATTTATTGGAAACATTTGGTAAATTCTCAGGATATTCAGTAAACTGGCAAAAAAGTGAATTTCTGGCAGTGACTAACAATATAGACTCAAATGTTATGAGTAGTCTTCCTTTTAAAATAGCCACAAACAGTTTGAAATATCTGGGTCTTAATATATCTAGAAACCCTAAGGATATATACAAATTAAATTTTTTACCTATGCTAGAAAATCTGAAAACCAATATAAAACAGTGGAGGACCCTGCCGCTATCAATGATGGGGCGGGTGAATGCCATTAAGATGGTGATATTACCCAGATTTCTGTATCTTTTTCAGAATCTACCAATTTATTTCCCCAAAAAGTTCTTCAAAACTTTGGATTCTATTGTACTGCCATTTATATGGGGCTTTAAAGCACATAGAATATCTAATTTGCATGTGTGTAAGCCTAGGTCGTTGGGGGGAGGGGGGGGTTAGGTTTGCCAAATTTTCAACACTACTACTGGGCTGCCAATTGTAGAGCCTTAACTTTTTGGCAGGACCCATCCCCCGATAGTCTTATAGCTGATCTCCCTTCATGGCTTGTGATTGAGCGTGGTGCTTTAAACTCATCTCTCTCCTCGTTGCTATTTGCTGCCCCAGAGAAATCTATAGTTGCAGTTAGATCCCACTTCATGATTAATAACTCTCTCAGGATATGGCGTCAGAATAGTAAGACATTCAAACTGCCAAATACCTCCTTTTTTGCTCCTGTTTGTCGTAACATCGCCTTTAAACCCTCATTATTAGACCCGGTGTTCACAGGTTGGGCGAGAAAAGGAATACTCACTCAGAGATTTACAGTGGTGTGAAAAACTATTTGCCCCCCTCCTGATTTCTTATTCTTTTGCATGTTTGTCACACAAAATGTTTCTGATCATCAAACACATTTAACTATTAGTCAAAGATAACACAAGTAAACACAAAATGCAGTTTTTAAATGAGGGGTTTTATTATTTAGGGAGAAAAAAAATCCAAACCTACATGGCCCTGTGTGAAAAAGTAATTGCCCCCTGAACCTAATAACCGGTTGGGC